>CM055127.1:329504907-329514907 GCA_029206835.1 Rana muscosa
CACACACACACCCCCCTCTCTCTCACACACACACCCCCCTCTCTCTCACACACACACCCCCCTCTCTCTCACACACACACCCCCCTCTCTCTCACACACACACCCCCCTCTCTCTCACACACACACCCCCCTCTCTCTCACACAAACCCTCCCTCTCTCACACACACACACAACCCCCTCTCTCACTCACACACACCCCCCCTCTCACTCACACACACCCCCCCTCTCACTCACACACACACCCCCCCCTCTCTCACACACACACCCCCCCTCTCTCACACACACACCCCCCCTCTCTCACACACACACCCCCCTCTCTCACACACACACCCACCCCCCTCTCTCACACACACACCCCCCTCTCTCACACACACACCCCCCTCTCTCACACACACACCCCCCTCTCTCACACACACACAACCCCCCCCTCACTCACACACACACAACCCCCCCCTCACTCACACACACACACCCCTCTCTCACTCACACACACACACCCCTCTCTCACTCACACACACACCCCCTCTCTCACTCACACACACCCCCCCTCTCTCACACACACACACCCCCCCTCTCTCACACACACACACCCCCCCTCTCTCACACACACACCCCCCTCTCTCACACACACACACACCCCTCTCTCACACACACACACACCCCTCTCTCACACACACACACCCCCCTCTCTCACACACACACACCCCCCTCTCTCACACACACACACCCCCCTCTCTCACACACACACACCCCCCTCTCTCACACACACAACCCCCCCTCTCTCACACACACACACCCCCCTCTCTCACACACACAACCCCCCCTCTCTCACACACAAACCCCCCTCTCTCACACACAAACCCCCCCTCTCTCACACACAAACCCCCCTCTCTCACACACACACACCCCCCTCTCTCTCACACACACACCCCCCTCTCTCTCACACACACACACACAACACCCCTCTCTCTCTCACACACACAGACACACAACCCCCCTCCCTCTCACACACACAGACACACAACCCCCCTCTCTCTCACACACACAACCCCCCTCTCTCTCACACACACACAACCCCCCTCTCTCTCACACACACAACCCCCCTCTCTCTCACACACACAACCCCCCTCTCTCTCACACACACAACCCCCCTCTCTCTCACACACACAACCCCCCTCTCTCTCACACACACAACCCCCCTCTCTCTCACACACAACCCCCCTCTCTCTCACACACAACCCCCCTCTCTCTCACACACAACCCCCCTCTCTCACACACACAACCCCCCTCTCTCACACACACACACACACCCCCTCTCTCTCACACAATCCCCCTCTCTCTCTCTCTCACACACACACAATCCCCCTCTCTCTCTCTCTCACACACACACAATCCCCCTCTCTCTCTCTCACGCACACACAATCCCCCTCTCTCTCTCACGCACACACAATCCCCCTCTCTCTCTCTCACGCACACACAATCCCCCTCTCTCTCTCTCACACACACACACAACCCCCCTCTCTCTCTCTCACACACACACCCCCCTCTCTCTCACACACACACCCCCCTCTCTCTCACACACACACACACACAACCCCCCTCTCTCTCACACACACACAACCCCTCTCTCTCTCACACACACACACACACACACACACACACACAACCCCTCTCTCTCTCTCTCACACACACACACACACACACACACACACACACACACACACAACCCCCTCTCTCTCACACACAACCCCCCTCTCTCTCACACACACACACTCCCTTTTCGCTCAGCCCCCCTCTTTCGCGAATTGCCGTGTTGGCACTTTGCAACACAAAACCAACTTATTTATTTCAGTTTGGGCACTCGGGCTCAAAAAGGTTCGCCATCACTGGATTAGAGGATAGAATGAACTAAACATTTTGAAAATGCATGCTTTGCATTTATAAAGCTGTAACCTACCTATCCTGCTGTGTGTTGCCGAGTAGTGTGACTAACATTTACAGGCCTAGTTTACCCTTCCACATTCACTGCAATTCACAAAGCATGATGGGAAGCGTAGTTTCATTATAGTGTAGAGAGAGGAGAGGATATGATGTAATCACTGCTGTAACAGCTCCTCCTTGGCAGAGAAGATGCCATTATCTTTTTAATTAAAGAGCTGAATTCCTGAAAATTCAGTTAGACTTTTCTCTTCAATGCTAAGGAAATTCACAAATGTATTAACGGTTTAGTGTTTTTGTATGGAGGTGTACAAATGGGGGGATTTTTAGCCGATTCCGTAGTTCTGCTTTAAGCTGGGTACACACTGGCCGAAAACCAGTGGTCAGAGGTGGCTCTCTAATTAGGCAAATTAGGCGGTCGCCTTAGGCCTCGCACACACACAGGGGCCTCGCGGCCGCCTAGTTTACCTTATTACAGAGTCGCCTCTTCTTGCAGCAGAGATCCTCGTCATCAGCACAGCGCAGAGTCCGCTCACTGCTACACATAGAGAAAACAGGCTGCGAGTGGGACAAATCACTGGGGGATCGGAGCTCACTAAGAGCTCCAGATCACAGCCAGAGAGAGACGCTCAGCTCATCAGAGCCAACTCTGACATCTTCCCCCCCTCCCCCTGCTGCCCACACAGCCAGACAGAGGAGAGAGCTGCTTCTACTCCTCCCCCTTCTCCCGCCCCTTCCTCCTGTGTCTGCCCCGCCCACTCTCCCCAACAGACAGTTTTATGTTGCCTAAGTGAAGGGGATTCATCCATTCCCTCCTGCCTCGAAGTGAGTACACTGATGTAGGAGTGCCCTTCCTTTCCTTCTTTCTTTTTTTCCCTTCATCTTTCTTTCTCTCCCTTCATATTTCTTTCTTTCTCCCTCATGGGCGTGAGTGGGGCCTCATGTCTAGGTTTTGCCTAAGGCCTCGCAAAGCCTAGAGCCGCCTCTGCCAGCGGTTCAGCAGGAACTGTCCAACTTTCAGTCAGTGTGTACAGCTATCTCTCCAACAGAAGCCGATCTGACGACCGGGTTTTTTCGAAGGGGAATGCTGGAAAACCAGCATCCAATAAGCACTTGCGGCCAATGACTGCGAGTGCTGATCAGTGTATTCTGGTGTGGGGGGGGGGGGGAGTCCCCCTGTCAGAATACAAAGACACAGCGAGGAAGATCTCCGCATCAATATTGCTTGTGCTGTTATGGTGATCTGTCAGGTTTTTTTGTTCAGCCCATTGGGTTGTATGAAAAAAGAAACTTGCAGCATGTACTGGGCTAGCCTTTATGTTATCTAAAGCTGAGAGTGGCTGAAAGACGCTGGGCAAGGCTAAAACATTCAGTCTACAAAACTGTGTTGTCAATGCATTTCTGAGAAGTAAGTAGCTATTTTTTCTGTACCTACAGGGTGTTTACCGTTGGTAAAACACAGGGAAATGTGCATGCATTGCAGAGAGGTACAGCATATGTTTGTTTTTTTTATTAATTTTGTTTTCACATACACTTTAATGCTTTACTGGCTATAAGCTAGATCTATTAATTGACAAACCATATAAAATGCTATGCTATTCAAGCTTTTTATGCGCAGATTAATTTCTACAATATATTGCTGGCATGCCTCTAAGTATATGGTTGTTATGGAAATACAATGTTCATGCAGTTAGGAATCCACGCACTGTGTCTGAAATTGGATGCAATTCTACTGCTCTGTTAAATGCTTGTATTAACAATTGTGTTTTACTTTATTATGCTTTACAGTTTGCCAGCAGGACTGGCACAGGAATGAGCAGTTAAAATTACACTTAAGAGGCAGCTGCTGAACATCAATGCATTTATTTGGATCATCTATATTTTCAAGTCTTTGAATACACAATTTAAATATCCAGCCACAAAGCAATGCATTCAGCACCCGATACATTGTAACCTCATGCCTTTGTGGATAGAATTATATTAATTACAGGTATTTTTACAATTTCCAAATAATGCTCTAAAAAGCATCTCGGCAAATCTAACAAGCGAATAGACTGGGAAAGTCAGAACATGCCAATCAGTTAAATGAATTCATACAGTGCAAACAGCTAACTATTATAATTATTTGGGATTGTTACTTTGTCATCGTCAAAAGAAAATAAGATGTTGGTGAGACTGCAGTTTTTCTCATTCAAATAAAAAGTTGGAACCTGCTCACACTGACATTCATCAACTGTTTTATGTGAGTAGCTATGCCACGCTAAGGCCAAGCACACACATGCATTTTTACATCTTGGCTTGTGAGCACTTGTCTGAAGAGATTTATCCTCACCAAGTGTTTACAAGACTTTAAAAGACTTACAAGAGGGCTTTAAAAAGGTTGCTTGATTATTTTAGCCATTGGGGTGTGAATCATAGACTCCTTTAACAGGGTTGCTGGCATTAAAAAAAACATTTGACAAACTAGGAAGACTGCTTGAACTATTAAGAAGCTTGTGAAATAATTTTTAACCCTCTTGTTACCCGGTTAACCGAGTTGTAAATAAACTACCCCAGCATGATGCCCTGTGCTGGGGAGACACTTGGGCTGACCATGGAGAGTTTGAACCATGTATGGGTGGACTGAATGTACCAAGTTGATTGATCAATCAACTTGGGTACAACCAGCCTGCCAGATTTACTTGTGATTATTGCTAGTGGCTGCTATAACTGCTAGCAATAATCACTGTCTTCTCCCGGTGGGACAGCTTTCCCCACTTGAACAGTGCCTATCAATGCAGCCTCGCCAGTGTCCATCAGCGCAGTCTTACCAGTGCCCATCAGCACAGGGATTTGAGAGAGGAGAGCCGCCGGATTACACAGAACGGGGGATCTCCCGCTGAGACATCACACGTCCTGGCATTGGACCGGTGTGCTATCATAGGAGCCGACCCAGGAGGTGGGACTTCATATGACAGCGACCGCCGGGTAAGCGGGAGATCCCGGTGCTGTGTAATCCAGCAGTGCTTGCCCCCCTCCCCTCGGCCCAGCCCTGGGCGCCCTGCTTTGCCTCTGTGCCCAGCGCACCGGCCCAGGATCTGCCCTGCCTGGCACCCTCCCCCAATTTATTTTTTATTTTTTAAATATCGGCATGTAACATGCACGCATTATTTGCACTCTATTTTCAGGGGGGAAAAGTGCGTGTTATACGCCAATAAATATGGTATTTGGGATACAAATTAGTTATGGAGTGACTGTTACATTGTCAAGTTATCCACCACATTCTGAATATGGCCTGGGCATCTAAATGTCTGCTGAACTGGAAACTCCTTAGACCAGCACTGAGGAGCTAAAACAAAAAATAAAGCAAAATGTTTAACCACCCCACTCAGGGCTGCTGCTTGACCATCTATGAGATTCTGAATTTGGTCAACACTGAAAAAGACTGTGTGCAGCGCTAGCCTTGGAGATGCTGAGCCAACTAATTTAATACAGATGATTATTTCCTCATTAACTCACACAAAATCATAGAATACCATAAATGATATACAGTGGGGCAAAAAAGTATTTAGTTAGCCACCAATTGTGCAAGTTCTCCCACTTAAAAAGATGAGAGAGGCCTGTAATTGTCATCATAGGTATACCTCAACTATGAGAGACAAAATGTGGAAACAAATCCAGACAATCACATTGTCTGATTTTTGAAAGAATTTATTTGCAAATTATGGTGGAAAATAAGTAAGTATTTGGTCAATATCAAAAGTTCATCTCAATACTTTGTTATATATTCTTTGTTGGCAATGACAGAGGTCAAACGTTTTCTGAGTCTTCACATGGTTGTCACACACTGTTGCTGGTATGTTGGGCCCATTCCTCCATGCAGATCTCCTCTAGAGCAGTGATGTTTTAGGGCTGTCACTGGGAAAAACAAACAGACTTTCAACTCCCTCCAAAGGTTTTCTATGGGGTTGAGATCTGGAGACTGGCTAGGCCACTCCAGGACCTTGAAATGCTTCTTACGAAGCCACTCCTTCGTTGCCCGGGCGGTGTGTTTGGGATCATTGTCATGCTAAAAGACCCAGCCACGTTTCATCTTCAATGCCCTTGCTGATGGGAGGAGGTTTTCACTCAAAATCTCACGATACATGGCCCCATTTATTCTTTCATGTACACGGATCAGTCGTCCTGTTCTCTTTGCAGAGAAACAGCCCCAAAGCATGATGTTGCCACCCCCATGCTTCACGGTAGGTATGGTGTTCTTTGGTTGCAACTCAGCATTCTCTCTCCTCCAAACACGACGAGTTGTGTTTCTACCAAACAGTTCTACTTTTGTTTCATCTGACCATATGACATTCTCCCAATCCTCTTCTGGATCATTCAAATGCTCTCTAGAAAACCTCAGACGGACCCGGACATGTACTGGCTTAAGCAGGGGGACACGTCTGGCACTGCAGGATCTGAGTCCCTGGCGGCATAGTGTTACTGATGATAGCCTTTGTTACGTTGGTCCCAGCTCTCTGCAGGTCATTCACTAGGTCCCCCCCGTGTGGTTCTGGGATTTTTGCTCACCGTTCTTGTGATCATTTTGACCCCACGGCGTGAGATCTTGCGTGGAGCCCCAGATCGAGGGAGATTATCAGTGGTCTTGTATGTCTTCCATTTTCTAATTATTGCTCCCACAGTTGATTTCTTCACACCAAGCTGCTTGCCTATTGCAGATTCAGTCTTCCCAGCCTGGTGCAGGTCTACAATTTTGTTTCTGGTGTCCTTCGACAGCTTTTTGGTCTTTACCATAGTGGAGTTTGGAGTGTGACTGTTTGAGGTTGTGGACAGGTGTCTTTTATACTGATAACAAGTTCAAACAGGTGCCATTAATACAGGTAATGAGTGGAGGACAGAGGAGCCTCTTAAAGAATAAGATACAGGTCTGTGAGAGCCAGAAATCTTGCTTGTTTGTAGGTGACCAAATACTTATTTTCCACCATAATTTGCAAATCAATTCTTTAAAAAATCAGACAATGTGATTGTCTGGATTTGTTTCCACATTTTGTCTCTCATAGTTGAGGTATACCTATGATGACAATTACAGGCCTCTCATCTTTTTAAGTGGAAGAACTTGCACAATTGGTGGCTGACTAAATACTTTTTTGCCCCACTGTACTTAGTTATGCAAGTGGCTGAGCTATAAGATCTTGTTCAATATGAAAAAAAATAAGTAAAAGTTCGCTTAATTGGAGCTTTTCCCAGCTGACTTCTTCTGTAATGTGAAGAGCTCATGAATGCCCAACTGTAAAACCCTACCCATACAGGGAGTAAGATTGTTTCCAAGCCCATGTAACTGTTTTTTCAGATTGCAGTGTGCAAGTTCCTAACAGCGTTGATAATCTCTGCATCATGTCAGTCTTGAGGTCTATGGGAAATACACTGATCCTTATGGACATGGAAATTAATTTGGGAAAGGGTCCTAAAATCTGACTGAAAAAACTGTAAGCAGGGTCTCATGTATCTCCTGCCTTAGCCTCTATACAGCAGTTTATAGCCTATAGAAACTCCCTATAAATATACTCCAAGTTATGTTGATTTGTTTATTGCTACCACTGCATATGGCTGGCTTTTATAAAACGAAGAAAGAATCTTTACATTTACATCACCCCACCAGTATATATATATATATATATATATATATATATATATATATATATATATATATATATATATATATATATTACACACACACACACACACACATTTTCCAGGACTGAAAATAAGATAGATGTTCTGGTAGAGGCATGCAACATCTTTGATCACTCTGTCCTGGATATCTGATATGCCAGCACAGCAGAGAGATAAAATACTTGCTTATGTATGAATATGGATCTTTGAAGGTTGTACAGTATTCTTGATAACCCTGCCCGTCCTTAACCAGATAAGGATAACACAATGAGCTCTTATCAGATTTACATTTTTATTCGGGATTGCAAACAAGTTGAAGACATTTAATTTGCATTAAAATACATGTAGATCATAACCATGAACTCTTCCTATTTGCTCCCTTTTGTTCTGCTAAATATAACACTGAAAGTGTGTTGTAATCTCGGTTTATGAAGTACAAATAATATCTGTTGATTTGGCAAGAAGGGCCTCCCTCTGCATCATTGATTTCTCATTGTATGTTTATAGCCTATTACCCCCTTGCCGGTTCCTTTCATAGTGGGAATATATTTGCATGGTTTCCATGGCACTACATGGTTTGAGGAAGAAGCTGCAGGGCTTTGAAACAGATAACCACACCCCTCCGCTTCATGTCCTGTCCACAGTGACGTCACGTCTGGTCCAGTATTCCTGCGTGTTCAAGCTTGGTTCTCGGCATTACCTGGCACACCCTACAGTGACATCTGATCCTGTTGGTGGCCACAGCAGCATCCCGACCATCCACCTTGAAGACTCATGGAGAGCAGTGTTTTAAATCATGGAGACATGCTTTGTTCTTACAGCTAAAAGTAAATTGCCAATTGCCTTTTAATAAAAGCTGATCATACTACTGCACTTAGTCTGGCAAAGTCTTACTGTGCTTTCTGCCTGTGCATGAGAATAGGACATGAAGATGAGGAGGGGGTCTGTACTCTATGTAATACAGTAAAACCTTGGTTTGAGAGTAACTTGGCTTGAGAGCGTTTCGTAAGACAAGCAACATTTTTTAATCCATTTTGACTTGATATACAAGCGATGTCTTGATATACAAATAGTGTCATTTCACAACTGAGTATAAAAGAGAAGAGAGGCGCCTCTACGTGTAGCAATATGGTTCCATTTAATGAAGGTACAACATTTAGAAACTCACATGGTTGTGATGATTAAAACAGGCACATCCAAGTATGCAGGCATCTGGGGTAAAGATGTCCACATAAACCATCCCCCACACTGCCATTGACATCATCCCTTCCATGCTGCACTCCACGAGCGATTCAAGCCTCGCTTTCAGATGGCTCTACTGCAGGGTAGTCTTCCCAGTCACGATTGCAGACAGCTTTACCCAGGATGCCTGCATACATAGATGTGCCTCTTAATCATCAACCATGTGAGTTGGTAAATGTTTTACCTTCATTAGATGTAACCATATTGCTACACTTAGAGGCGCCTCTCTTCTCTTTTATACTCTGTAGCTCCTGATGGATTTCTGCTTCTAATCCCCTTGTGGAGGCTTCCATTTGTGGATGGACATTTTATGGTTATATAACACTATGCTATAATCTTTTTATATGGACTATAAACTGAAGGACTTCTGAATAAATGGTTGTAGAACAAATCATTTGAGTTTCCATTATTTCTTATGGGAAAATTTGCTTGATATACAAGTGCTTTGGATTACAAGCATGCTTCCGGTACGAATTATGCTCGCAATCTAAGGTTTTACTGTACATTAAAAAAAAATGTAGGTAGGGATGGCACCACGTGCTTAGTAATTCAGAGTGGTATTGTCATATCAAAGAGGAAGGTAGGACGACACTGAATTTCTGGCACATCAACAGCTATTGTTGTTATGTGCTTGCAAGGTGTCTAAAAGGGATAAAAAAAAAACATGGATAAATGTGCATGCATTGCATAGAAGGTTTTGTTTTTGCCTTTAAGTACACATGAAAAAAAGAATTTAAGGCATATATAGTTTTATGCAAAAAGAATTAATAAAGATGCGCTACCCTTAAACAAGCAATCATAGTGCTAATGATTCATATGTGTTCACACACACCAAAAAACAAAAACAGAAAAAAAAGGTCCTGTTAATAAAACACGGCGAATATATCTGAAATATCCCCCGTGCACAGATAAATGAATAAATAAAAATTAAAAAAAATATATATATATAAAAAATGTGAAAGAGAGAAAGTCCGAATGAAGTTCATAAACAAAAAAGCCACATCTGCTGATGTATATATAACAGACTCTTCTAAGCAGCTGTAGGCGAAATATCCACATCCAACTTGCTCAAACGAATTATAGAAGAAATAGCAGCTTACCAAATATAATAGATCTCTGTCACGGAGATCTATAGGGGCTCAGATTCATATGGTGATCCCACCGGACA